>JAEIFM010000498.1:4887500-4917500 GCA_018901885.1 Zaprionus kolodkinae
CAAGTAAACCGTAATTTGCACACATTTTGATTTAGTTTTTACTTAAGTTACCAGCTCCCTCTCTCCCTCTCCCTCTCTCCCTCTCCCTCTCTCTCTCTCTCTGCCTGTCAAATCTGTCCTACTTGAAGTGATGCTTACCCCAAAATATGCATATCAACTTTATTGCTTTGCCCACATACACACACATATATATATATATATATAGTATGTGTCTGTGTGTGTGTGAGAGTATGCACAACTGTACACGCACACACACTACTCCAACATTAATAGAAAGTTTTGCATATTTTACGCACTGATTTCATGGCACACAAACTGTCTCCCTCTCTCTCTCTCTCTCTCTCTCCCCTCCTTCATGCGCCCCTGGGCAATCCACTTGTCATGACAACTATAAGCCAGCCCAGAGAGTTAGGGTATACCATGTATATTGTATTATATATAAAGGCAATAACTTTTGCTCGAGAGCATTAGAATATCAAATCCCCCTTAAAAAAAAAAAAGAACAATTTTCTAGATTCGAGCTTAGCTCTTTTAATTAAAAAATGCAATAAAGACAATTTGCTTTTCATAAATAACTAATAAATAATTGAAATAACAAAAAGAAATTTCATTGAAGCTCTTTTTCGTTTTATAAAATAAACTATTTGGCAATATTAGAATTTTAAATAACTGAATTGTCCATAAAATAACAAAAAAAAGCAAATTGTGAGAAAACTAGAAACTATATTATAATTCATATATTACTAATATAATAAATTAATTCATTATGCTTCTGCGTTGCTACCTTTTTTCAGATTTATTTATTAAAATATTAAATTAAAAAAAATCTGAAATTTGTTATGCTGCATTTGAGCTACAGGAATTTTCATCTAACAACTTTATTTTGTGCAGAGGGCACACTTTATTTTTTTATTGCATTTTTTACTGACTGACAAATCACATACGATTCCCGATACTTTCGCAAAGAGCATCTGCCAGTCGAACTCCTTTGACCTACATCCTTCTGTCTCGCATCCTTCTTGCTTGCATTTTATTCCATGCTCTGACGAAGTAAAGTGCACAATGCAAAGATTTATTTTCTGCTGACAAACAGCGCGTCCTTTTGTTGGTAATCGATGGAAATGAGCACCCTGACTGGCTGCAGGGATGCAGAGCAAGGGAAGGGAGAGGGGAATTGGGAAGGGCTGCCATGGCACTTGGCACGCTGTTTGCCTGTCTGATTAAGCCAGTGGGAGGGAGATATGTATGGAGCGACTCCAGTCGAGCCATAAATAAGCATAAATCAGTTGAAGCTGAGCGTGCCGGCAAATCAGGCGGATTTCAATGCCTCCTCAAGCTAATTTGTTATCATTTCAATGTACAAATGCCTACACAGACACAGGCATAAACAGATACGTTCTAGGTATACCATCTATGGGTATGCTGGGTTATGGATATGCTATTTATGATAAATGCAAGACGTGCAAAACGAAAATGAACCGCAAATGCGAAAGGGGGAAATGGGAAATGGGAAGAAGAATGTGGAATAAGCTGAGCTAAGGCTAAAAGCAAAATCGAGTTCGAGTTCCGTATCCGTATCAATTGGGATCTACAGCATGTGCTTTATTAACGACGACAACAGTTTATGGTTATTTATAAGCATAGTATGGAATCAGCTTGGATTCCGTTGCGCAGGACGCAAATCACACACACACACACACACACACAAACATGTTTCGGAATCTGTATAATTTATTTGACAGCTTTCGATTTATAAATAGCCCGAGTACTTTTCTACGAAATTTCCCCACTGTCTCTCTCTCTCTCGCAAAAATATTGATGGCCAATTAAGTGTGTCACGAAATGGACATAAAAAAACTGTTACAGAAGTTAAGGTTGGCTGGCGGGGAGGAAGGGGGAGGATAGGACAGAGTGGATCTTTGTAGGCAGGCTCTGATAAGCTGCCAATTATTTTTGCCTCGGGTCGATGCCGAATTCAACTGAATACTTTAATCCCTCCCCCCTACACGACTCGGCATCATAGATGATGACACTTGCCACAGACTTGTTCCATCTGCTCTTTGCCACCACAACAACAACAAGAACAATGAGCAACTTTTCAATTAAATTCAATGCCCTCAGCCTTCGGCCCTCAATCCTCGAAAAACCCGTCGCATCCGCAACAGAAGTTGAAACAATTCGGTTACAAAAACTTTTCACATAATTTATGCCATTTCTAAATACTTCTTCTTGCGAGCGAAAAGTTACAAAATAAACAATCAAATTCATTGGAAAAATGTCGCATACAAAGATATTTTATTATGCGATTAGCCATAAAAAAAAAAAAAGAGGAAAAGAAACTCAGGAAAAGCTCTACAGAATTTAATTTATGCGAGTGAGGAAACGTAGCGTGGGGCAGGACTGACAGATATCCTAACTGAAGGCATATTTAGTAGATATGCTGACACTCAGTAGAAATATATAAGTAAGAAATATATCTAATATATTAAATATATATGTTATTCAGTAATAATTTAATTGAATCTAATATTTTAAATATATATTAAATTATTAAAATATATTAAATATATATTCAGTAATATTTTAATTAAATAAGGCATGGCATATAAAACTAGCACGACTTAAAATTAATATTTCAAATATATTCTGTGTCTTTAAAGTATATTATCAATTCAGAGCATTGCCTATATGCTAGAAAAATTCTAGAATATAAAGCTATCTCCATTTTTCTATGCATGGGCCCAGTTTCATGACTATATTCAATGGGGTTGCCTGCAAGCTTAAGATATTCTGGCAACATTCCGTGCCGATGCTTATCGTGCAATGACATATTTTATAGGGCGCAGGGTGTCTTCAATTTTAATGTACTTATGTGGAGGGAATATAAAAGGAATTAAAGCTGAATCTGTAAAATGGCAGCGCTGCTTGTGAGGGTGTACATGTGTGTGTGTGTGTGTGTGTGTGTGTGTGTGTGTGTGTGTGTTACACGCATGTGGCGCCTTTTTCAACTGCTTAAAATTCAGCGATTGTACATTCTTCTCTCGTGCGTTCCTCTCTTTCTCCTCCTCCTCCTCCTGCTGCTTCTCCTTCATTTTGGGCAAAAACTTTAGCGCTTTGCAATATATTTACTTCAAGGCTCCACTCAGTATGCGAGAGGGAGAGAGAAAGAGAGGGGCAGAAGAGAGGGAGAGAGAGGCGTTTGTAGGCAGCAGAAACTCTTAATAGCACAAACTTACACACACACACACACGCGTACTTGGGCCTATTAGCACACACACACACACACACACACACACAGAGAACGCAGCAATGGCCACGCATAAAACAAGCGAAAAGCGCATGGTGGCAAAGAAGGAAACGGAAAGCAAAAGAAATAAAAACAAAATGCCAAACAAACCAAAAACAACAACAACGGCAGCGGCAGCAACAACAAAATGTCCGCCCAGCGCAAAGGCGAATGGCAGCAAAAACAATGCAAAGCGCAAACGGGAAACGGGAATGACGATGGCGACGACGACGACGACGACGTTGCGTCTGTGACTAACCGTTATCGATGGTGTGTCGTACTGGGCAAGCCAAGGGGGGGGGTACGGGATGGGGGCCTGGGACTTGGCAGACAAATTCAAAGCTGCTTAGTGCTTACTTCATAGTTTACGCTTACGCGCTGCCAACTGTTTTTGTGTTGCTATTGATTTTCAGTTGCCTCTCTCCCGCTTCCCTCTCTCTCCCCCCCCTTCTACCACCTTTTTTCTTACAACTTTAGACTGTTTTGCCACTGTGCTGGAGTCGGAGCCAGCGAGTGTGCCTGAGCCTACCTGGCTTACTGCCTGCAACAACAACTACAAATCGGATTTGCGTGAGTAATTGGCAAGACAAACGTTTCGGGCGGGCAGGAAGCACAAGTGTCCAAGTGGCTGTGGTTATTGCTATTGTTGTTGTTGTTGTTTGTAGTGTGAAACCTCAGTAGCGTAGCCCAAGAAGTAGAAGCAGAAGAAGAAGGAGACAAGAAGAAAAAGAAAAACAAGACGAGGCGAGGCGACGGCAAAGCAATGGAAAAATTGGCTAAAAGGCAGAAATGCGTTATATGTGCCACAGCACACGCACACACAGACAGCAGCAGCTTAGTTGTATTGAATGACAGGCAGACAGACAGACAGCCAAGTTGAAAGCCATTTGGGACTTACCTCATCGATAAACTCAAAATCGCCGCCAGTTTCACCAACATATTTCTTCTTCTTGGCCTCAACCGTAAAGGATGACATCAACACCAGCAGCAGGCAAACGCTGGCAAAGAGCGGCAAACGTGCACGCATCATCATGGCAATGTCGCGATACGTCTGAGGGAATCCACAAAGAAACGACGAGTCGTGACGCTGCGCTAACGGAAGCGGCTTAAATGCGTCGCAAATTGTTCACGACTTCCGCTGGTGACTGTCACAAATCGTTGGCAATGTTAATTGCCCAGTGAGAATCGAACAGGCACACACACACTGACACACACACACTGGCACACACACACTCAGACACCGTGAGAGTTTTAGTTTTGAGGGACTTGTGAGCTCAGGCGTCTCTGACGTTGCACAGAGGAGGCAGGAGGCAGCAGTCAGGCAGGCAGCAGGCAAACACGGAACGTGAACGAACTGTCGGCGACGCGACCAAAACGTAAACTGAGCGCGACTTGGCCAAAACCAAAGGCATTGGAATTTTGCGACAGTCGCAAAAGGCGAGTAAAGAGCACGGCCAGGACAACTGGCAGAGAGCGCAGGGTTGTCAGGGCAATCAAATAAGACAAGCCAGTTTTTGCTATATACAAGAATTCATTTCAAATATATATAAATCGGAATTATATGCCTGAAGAATATATATAAATATTAAATATATTTAGCACACATATTTATGTACTTAAATTAATTATTAATTATATATTTTAAACTAATATTTCCTCAAACAATTTTTTGCAGTGCACCACACTGCGTATGCGCAATGAGCCAACCCTGTCTGGCTCTCGCTCTCCCTGCACGCTCTCGCTCTCTCGCAGGGCCAAGCAACAACTGCTCAAGCGCTTCCAGACGACAATGGGCGCCAGCAGCAGCAGCAGCAGTGACACCACCAACACCACCACCACCACCAGCAACATCTGCAGAGGCAACAACAACAATGCGCAAAGAGCGTAAAATCGTCTAAAATCGATTTTCTTTTTTCACTGGCTCACACACACTTTGGGCCACTGCGACGGCTCTCTTTGCGGCCCAAGTTGCTCTTAGGCTCAATAATTGACTGCGCCACGGCGATTTGGCAGCGGGTCGTGAACCTGCCAGCAGCTTCTACCACGCGTTCACATCCCAAATGGACATCGCTTGCGTCGTTGTTGTTGGCTGTTGATTTTTATGTAGAGCCGCTTGGCTTGGCATACTTGGCCCGCATCGATGACGCCGTCGACGCCACGATTATGGCCAACACTGCTGATGTCGCTGCTGCTGCTGTTGCTGCTGCTGCCGCTGGGCGGGAAACCCCGTTACCATTTAACGCGTCAGCGCCTCGCAGGCTGGCCAAAGGCAGCCTCCAAGTCATGTCTGAGTCCCAGTCACGTTGGCCCCGAAGGTTCTGTCAGTTTTAAATTAATAGCCCCAACACACGCACACATACAGTGACATAGGCCCAGTGTGAGTGTGTGTGTGTGGGTGTGTGCTCAGCTGCCACAGCTTGGGGGGCTTTACTTGTACTAGTGCTCCTCTATTTTTAATAGCATCATTGACTTGTGCTCTAATCGAGGGTCAGACTCCAGCGACAACTTGACAACTATTTTTGGCACAAAGGTCGCAGTAATCGTTGCGTAAAATTTTTCCACATTTTATATTGTTTTTTATATTATTTTAAGTTTGTTTTTTTTTGTTTTAAATCTTTACATTTTATTTGATGTTCAAATGATTTTCAATCAACAAGTCCATCTTATGCTACACATAGTTATTGTGGCTGCTTACTAGATTTGCAGCGCATTGCTGTGACATTTCTATATCGATCAGTAAATCAGTTAATTTTTTATTAAATGGCCTGTATAAATCTCAAGCACTATAAAAAACTATATATAAATCATTATGTTGCTGCTGCAGCAGTTGTTGTTGCTGTTAACATTTATCATTATCTAATACATTAACGTAGATAATTATTTTGATTTAAGATTCTCAACACAAATGAAATTAGTATAATGTTTTGGTGGTGTGTGTGTGTGTGTTTGTGTGGAAGATTACAAATTATTTTTGGTTAGTTACAAGTCTTAAATGCTTTCTAAAATGGAAATGCCCGATAATGCTTGTTAGTTTCGTTTTGTTGTGGTATAAAAACACAGAAAATAATATGATAGTATTAATATAAAGAACTGCGGCTAACAGCAGCTTGTTGTTGCTTTTTTGTTCACTGGGGCTAAATGATTCGTTAGATTGTTGGCCTAAATGCTAGTTGTGAAATTTTATAAACAATTGTGTAAAAAGGAATACTAATTTGTTGTGGGGGCTGCTGCTGCTGTTGCAATTTGGCCGCATTAACATTATGGCTATAATTGTATAAAAAATTTTGGAGATTCCATTGGCATTTACAGATGCACTTTGAGAGATTCCATGCGGCTCACAATGCGACGACGCAGCTCTGCATATCTTAAGAAACAAAAGGAACGAAAATTCCCATTAAATTAATACACACCTGGTACTTGTAGTTAATTAATTGCAACTTACCTTTCTTTTATTTTTGCTACCTCACGCGCCATTTCCTGATCATAGCGATCCAATATAGCGCGACACTCCGGCACCGATAGATTTAAAAATTGAGCAACCTCATTACTAGAGTGGCAAACGATAAGAAAAACACTTTAGACAAAAAAAGATCACATGAGTGAAGCAGTTGAGTATTTTTACCTGATTTCATCAGTCTTACGCGCATCGACCAGAAACAAACGCGCCACATCCTCATGAGGTCCCAGCGTGATGCGCGTTATTAACGGATATTCATTATCCTTTAGGCGTTTCTGTTCGCCATTGTCGTGCATTACAAATAGGGAGAAATTCTCCGCTGCACTATCCACCTTATATTTCTCGAGCACCAAATTTATGACCTCCTGCGTGGTCACCAATGAGCTGACCCACACAGACATCTGTGAGCCATATGGTGGCGTGAAAAAAGAAGTTTCCCGATTATAGAAGTGACCATTAATCGAACAGCGACGCTTCAGCTTTGTGCGGGAACTGTAAAGACAACAAGGTTAATAACAATCTCGTCTATAAGTCGATTCTTAATTCCTTACCGTCTATTGCCACTGCGTCGCTTGATTGCTGCAGCTCCAGTACGCGGCGGTCTTCTCAAAACAACGCCATCCTCATTGACATGCAAGCCTGACTCATTGCCAGCCGTATCAGTGCAATCGGCACCTGTTCCTCTGCCTTCTGTCGCCGTGTAGAGCTCCTCCGTTTGGGTAAGCTCATCGCCGGCCACGGCACCACTCAGCACCTACCAAACAAAAAAAAAAAAAAATCTCAGCGGAATTAGTCAAACTTCAAAAAGCGTGTCAAGTGTCACTTCAATTGTAGATAATGCCATTGTTTTGATAAAAAAATAAAACCCATTTCCCATTGCCATGGACTTTGACTTAATACACTACATGGCGTGTAAGTCTGATGAGGTTGCAAAACCACAGACAAATGATAACAATTGATAACGATAAGAATAGATATGTGATTAATGCCAGAAATTCTAGTAAATATTTGAAGACTTCTTCGAAGTGACTTCTTAAAGCATATCACACAAAAATCTGTGTGTTGTGCCTTAATTAAATGAAAGCGTTGCCTTACCGATGATGCATCTGCACGGCTGGACTCGTTCTCGCTAGCACCACGACGTGTGGCGACGCCTTCTTTGGGATAACAATTCATTTGGATTTGAATATATCGTTGTGGCACATCGCTGCGTCTCATTGTGGCCAAACGAGCATGAGGACGCAGAGTTGCATCGTCATCATCGCTATCGGAATAGACGAAACAACTGGGACCCGACTTTGAACGATTTATGCCCTTCTCGAATAGCTGCCGACCCGGTTCGGCAGTCTTCTGTTGCTCCCTGCTGTGCGCTGTCGCTGCAAATGCCGAACCACTTTTCTGCAAGGCATATTGACGTTGCGAGGAACGCGGCGAATCGACGCTGCTGCGCAAATGCATGGTATCATTGATCAGGGCTGGATCTATGGAACGCAAAGCGTGTTCGCAATTGAAACTCTTGCTCATAACAGAGTTCTCTCCATACAATTTGAGAGAATCATGTATGCGCGACGGATCAATGGGCTGATTACGTTTCAGAGTATCATCGTTTGGCTCCTGAAATGAATTCGCTCCATTCATATAATCCTGATGCACACTACGCTTAAAATCTTCAAAATCCATGGGCTTCAGAGTGGCATCATCGGATGTCTTGTAATCCTCCAGTGTGGTATGACTTGTGCTCACTGTGCTTGTGTTTTGTGTATTTGTATTGGCAGTCAAGGAACCTGTGGCGGTCATAAAGTTATCCGAGCTGCTGCTTGTTGTTGTGTTTGTCGTTGTCGTGGGCGAAGTAACCGAGTTATTGGGATTATTATGCGTCGTTGTCGAAGAGCTGCTGTCGGTGCACGATTTGCTGGGCGAACTCTCGCTAGACGATTGCGATGAAGATGATGGCAACTTCACCGGCATCGTTTCATATATCTTATCCTTTTCACTATGCCGACGCTCCACTTGCAACAAATCATCAATGTCATCCCAGTCAAGTTTCTCTAAATTATCCAATTTGGAAGGCAATGTGCTTGACACACAACTGGTGCTGGCTGTGGCGATTTCTGTGCCGCTGCCAATGAGTGTGCTAGACGAATCAGTGTTTGTTGTTTCATCGTCTTCTGTGTTGCCATTCGACTGACCATTCAATAGCTGCCCACTGCCCGTTGCAGTGTTCGCAGAGGCATCCTCGGGGGTTGTTGGCAGCTCGGATATTTCGTTGAGACTACAGGAGTCGAAAGTCATGCTCTCCGATAGTGATATGTCTGTCGAGAGGGGATCAACTTCGCTGGCAGTTGTGGTTGGCGGAGCCAATGATTCACTGCCCTCATTCTCCTTATCCGAACAGCTTTCCTGTAATTAATGCGAGGGATTACAAAACTAATCACATGAATCTGATTAATCTGAATTATTTATACGTACATCTGCTGCTTTTGAAGCACGACATGAGTTGCGCTTGCGCACCACAAAGGTACGTTGATCATCGTCTTCCTTTAGATGAATCACACCCTGCACGCCCCAGAACACACGCAACGGACCCTCCAAAATCAAACGGTTATTCACTTCCCGGAAACGTACTTCTAGGCTTTTATTGTCGTGGAATTGATTATAAACCTGTAAATTCAGAACATACGTATGTAGGTAATTCATCAACTCTGTTACAAATGAAATACTATACCTTTAGCTTGGATTCAAGGGCATCGCGCGGCAGTGCAGGTCCATTGGCCTGGGCAGCGACCGGTTTCTGCGTACCCTTAACTCCATAACTCTTGTGTGACTCAACACGTGTGCCATGACCAAAGAGCTGAGGTCCAAATAACGCACCATAGCAGGGCACATGACAATAAGGCACTCCTTTATGCTATTTTGAAGACACGGGGCAAATCTTTGTGATTAATTGCGGTTTGCAAAGAGAAACACGCGGACGATCAAGATATATATACGTACCTCTGCATGCTGACCGGGATTGAGACGCTTGCCGCACTCTTCACAACGCAAACATTCCGGATGCCAGTCGTAGCCCAGAGATTGTTTACGTTCCGCTGTGATGGGCAGACGAACACAAGATTGAAATATGTAATTTGATGTTATTATTTAAACAAATGGCATGCACATTTGAACCGTGCACACACTTACACACGCACACACGCGTACACAGTCTAAATGTTTTATTTGCGTAAACATTTGCATACGCGTTTTTGTGGGAGTGTGTGTGTGTGTGTGTGTGCATGTGTGTGTGGGTGTTTCAATTACCAAAGTAAACGGGTTTGCCGCACTTGTGGCACTTCCACATTCCGCTGGTCAGTCAGTCGGTCAGGTCAACGTTTCCTGGCGAAGGCGTGTACCACGTTGGTGACGTCAGTGAAGTTTACACAGGTTGCTGACTGCAGTCACTAAACACGGAACACAAATACTTGTATGGTATGCACGTAGAACACAAGACAAAGGGTAAACAAATGAAGAAAAAAAGAAAACACAAAAACCACCGACGATTACGGCGACAATGGGTTCCGAGGACTTTTCAACGATTCACTTTCATAGTTTTGATTGCAGAAATTGATAGTCAGTACATTTAAATTGCATGTGAAATGCTTGTGTAATAATAATAATTGTATTTTTATAGAAAATTATATTACACAAAAAAACAGCACCAAGCGAAAGAAGCAGAAGAACCAAAGGCAGTGTCAGTGCTGTACAACGTTTTGATTGGCAACACAACTGGAATTTTCCAACACAGCAATTGCGCTTTTTCATTTTTCGGTTAAATTTAGTACATTATTTAATGCGAGTAGAAAGTGAGACGACAACGACAGCGTTTTGTTGTGTGTGCGCGTCGCTTTGTCAGATTTTTGTTAATTGCCTTGTAATTCGTCAGTAGTTAATTAATTAGTAATTACTCAGCTTCCATGTTTGGCTGCTGTTTTAAGAAAATGTGCTATTCACACTGCATTCCAGCCGCCCATAATTAGGGTCTCACTTCTCTCAGTCTTCTCGCTCTCGCGCTCTCTCCAAATCATCTAGCCAATCAATTTTGGAGCAGAAGCAACAGCTGAAAAGCAGCCCAATATATATATTTCTTTTTTGTGCCTCTCGATTTGTGTAAAAAAAAGCCAACAGTGCAAATACGATTTGAGCGAATTTAAGCCAAATTAAGTGTTTTCGACGTTTTGTGTGTGTGTGTGTGTGTCTGTGTCTGTCCGGTGCATGTACAACAATGCGCGCCACAATTGATTTTGAGGAATGCCTAAAGGATTCGCCCAGATTCAGGTGCGTATTAAGCTAACGAACGATGCGCCCCGCCTCCCCACGGCCCCTCTACCGGTTTCAAAGCAACTCGATTTTTGCATATTGCGCATAATGTTCATGCTATTTCCGTATTTGACATTTCGTAATTCGCATTTGCAAACCACGACAGAAGCTTAACTAAATAGCGTGACTTATTCCACTATATCGTGATATCAACGACTTCTGCCTTGCGCCCCCCGCTTTGCCCTTTCCATAGCGAATCAAATGTAGCGACAGCTTAATCATCATCCATCGAACAAACTTTGACTTACATACAGTCAGTATTTTGGAATTTCTTATTGTTTTTGCAAAATATGTGTTTTGTTTTGTGAGGGAGTGTGTGTGTGTGTCTCTAGTGTTGCCTGCGTGATTTACTTATATTCGTGTCACGAGCACATAAAACAATTGAAGTTTTAATAAGAATGCTACCAGAGTGCTTTAAATATCAAAACAATTCTAATTAGTCATAAAAGTTTCGAATATGTGCTTGTAAAATACTAAAATAATACTGCATTATCACGCTGCCATCTCTAGTTCACACTGATTTTCACTAATTGCCTTGGCAATCGATTGCAGTGCTAGGTGAATGATAAGATTTCACCAAAAAGAGTCTCTGGCTGTGGATGTGGCTGTGCCTGTGGTCGTCTCGCCTAGAGACAAAGCTTTCGCTGAGATTATTTAATTGCCCTCCAAAGCGAAGCTTACTCTATAGCTTTCACATGGGCTGAGGGGAAGGCGCAACAGGTTATCGAAAATTACACAAGACCATTGGCAGCTCTAGCAAAGGCTACAAAGCTCGCCTTTAATTAAAAGCGTAAATAAGTCTTTAATAAAGTGGCATAAATTAAAAGAGTCAACACAAACAACAACAACAACGAAAATGCGACGCAGATCCTCTTTCTCTCTCTGTTTCTTATCCCCACCCACGATACCATCTTACTTGCTCTGCCTCCCGCTGACTTCTTCGTTGATTAAACACACACACAGTGGGGAAAAGTTAATCGGCGACGACAGCGCGTCGCCTTCTTCGTTGGTCTTGTCACTTGGCTTATTGTTTACAGTTATCAAACACAAGATTCTGCTAACGTTGTCAATTTGTTTTTGTTTTTGTATTTTTTTTTGCAGACAATTCGTTTCCAAGGAGGAGGCTGACATTGAGCACTTGGAGCACAGGCTGGAGAAAATCATTAAGCTCTGCAATGTGGCCGTCGACTCGGGCAAGGAATATGTCAAGAATCAGAGGTAAAAATTGCGCAGCATTCTCAAAACAAATTATGCAAATGATTTATGATTGTTTTTGTTGTTCCGATTCTAGTGCCTTCGCCATGTCCTTGTGGGATCTGCAGCAGCATTTTCTTGACAATAAAAACGCACACAATGCGCTGGGAAAGCTAATTCATTGTTTCCAGGTGAGTCTGAAATGCTGGCAAAATATTAAACATTAGATAAATGATATATATCTTCTCTACTTGTGTTTTTTAGGAAATGAACAAGTTTCATACAATACTATTGGATCAGGCAAGTCGTACGGTTTTAAAAAATCTCGGAGTATTCGTCAAAGACGACATCAATCAGGTTAAGGACTACAAGGGGCACTTTCTAAAAGTATCCGAAGGATATGACAATGCACTCATAAAGAACGCACAGGTGAATCGAATATCACCACCATCAATTTGTATTTGTATAGAATAATAACTTACCTTACCCAACACAATAATAGGCCAGCAAAAACAGACCTCAAGAGGTGCAAGAGGCAGCTAATATACTATCCGCTTCGAAGTCTTGCTTTCAACACACAGCTCTGGACTATGTCAACTATATTACGTTGGTGCAGGCTCGCAAGGTGCCTTCCATACTGTCTACGGTGAGTGCCGAGAATAACAACTAATATGTTTACCTCAATTCAACATTGAAAACAAGAATTGTTTACGCTGGCTAACATAAACAATACAAATCTATGCGGGTTATGTATCCTAATTAAGTTAAGTTTTTTTCTCAAGAATCGCTGCATTTTTATTAAGTACACAATTCTTGATAAATTCACTTGATGATTAAAAGGATTTTGTAACGATAATAAGCTTTTAGGATCATTATGACTAATGTACATATGTTGTATTGGATTGGAGGTTCTAATGAGATTCGCAATCAAAGATTAGAAACGGTCATCATATACATATGTACATTGATTTCCAAATGAAAGTAATATGTTTTTTCGGGGGGGCGGTGGTGAGGTGGTAAGTGGAGCCAGAAATTATTTATACATTTTTCTTATCGATGTTTTTGTCATGCGATATGGGAATCCGTGAATGAAGAAGTGTCATTGTATTCGTAAGTAAATTAATCGAATCAACAACAAATGTTGTGTTTATGACGTCATATTCGCGATACACTCTCCATAGATACGTGTGTATGCAATGTGGTTTTTCTTTACGTTCTTATATCGCAGTCTCTTTGATCGGTGTTGAGTCAGGAGCGACCCGTTCAGTAGTTTTAGTCGTTTCTGAAGTGAGCTTGTAGCAGGTTCGTTATGGGTCTTCAAAATTGTCGCAGTATAATTAAGAAATACATTAATATATTATAGATATATACAAATGTTGTGTACGTACGTGTTCATTCATTTTTCTCCGTTTCTTCAACAGTTACTGGACTATTATCAAGCGTGCGTGACCTATTACCATCAGGGTTTTGATTTGTGCAACGACTTTGACGAGTTCTTCAAGAATATCAGTGAGGATTTGAATGTGCTGCGTGGCGATTATCAGCAGCTGGAGAAGGTCATGCAGAATCGACACATGAGCGTCAATCGGTATTGCGATTCGAATACGAACAGTGCATCGCACAATGTCGAGGGTTATCTGTTCAAGAAGAAGTCGAAGGGATTCAAGACCTGGTGTAGACGTTGGTTCTACCTCAGCGATAATCAGCTGGTCTACAGGTGGGTACTATCAATGTTAGTTATATTATGTATTTAGTCTTTATCTTTTTGCTCATTTCTTTTGATTTCTCCCATTCTGTTTTGCTTGGCGGCTTAACTCCTCGACTTCATTTCATTGACATTTTGTACTCGTACTGTGTATTCTTTTTGTTATTGTTATTGTTGTAATTGATTGTAATTGATAATTGTTGTGCGGTACGCTGAAGTGATTTGGATTCGCATTCCAGAAAACGCAGCAATGAGGATTCGTTTTCGGTCATGGAAGAGGATTTGCGCATCTGCACAGTGCGACCGGTAAATGAGGGCGATCGTAGATTCTGTTTCGAAGTCATTTCGCCAACCAAGTGAGTACTCATTGCTGAACCTTTAAGTGGATAAAATTTACAAATATTTTCATTAAACAGATCTCACATCCTGCAAGCGGACTCGGCGGATATGCTCTCGCTTTGGATATCGGCGCTGCAGCACAGTATTGGAGCCGCCATACAACATGACACCACACATCATCCGCGACCACAGTCGACGAATTTGCCGAGCGCATTGCCTGAGAAACGACGAATGTGAGTATACAAGCTAATTAATTATCGATAAGCTACATATTGAATGAATCATCCATCCATTCGGTTTAGTCACTGGGAGGAGTTTCTTAAGATACCCGGCAATGCGCAGTGCTGCGATTGTCGCGGATCCGATCCACGTTGGGCTTCCATCAATTTGGGCATAACACTTTGCATTGAATGCTCGGGCGTTCATCGCAGCCTGGGCGTACACTACAGCAAGGTGCGTTCCCTGACACTGGATGCTTGGGAGACGGAGAACGTAAAGGTGATGATGGAACTGGGCAATGAGGTCGTAAATCGCATCTATGAGGCACGCATCGCTGAGGACTGTGAATTGCGAAAACCAACAGAGCAATGTGAGATTGGTGTACGTGAAGCCTGGATTAAGGCCAAGTATGTGGAGAAACGATTTGTTTGCGGCATGCCCAAGCCGCAGGAACTGTTGGCCAGTGAAACCGCTGAGGTGCTAAGCATAGAAAGCGGTGGCCTGGCGGAAGATGGCCATGAGAGTGGAGGTGGTGGTGGTGTCGGCGTCGGCGTCAGTGCAAGTGCTAGCAGTGGAGTTCTAAACAAACGTGCAACACTCTCGCTGGGTGGCACACGAAAATGGACAGTGAAGAAGTTACGACGACGCCGCCAGCAACGACCATTACCCAAGACGCTAAGCGATGATCCAAGTATATATAATACGGCCAAAACTGGTGATGAATTGGATGACGATGATGATGATGAATCTTTATACATTCCCTCGATGTCGTTAAGTATATCACGTGACGATTTACTAGTTATTGGCGATGATCTGGCGCTGGATAGCTATGAAACACCCGGAATTTTAGGCAGTGATCAGGAGAGCACGGAAGGTGAATCTGATACCGAGCAGCCGGAAGAAGTACCCTTTACACAACTGAATGCAAATCTGCTGCTTTACAAAGCAGCCGTGGTCCATAATCTTCCGGTTATGTGCATGGCTTTTGCCCTGGGCGCCGACAAGAATTGGAAAAATCCACAGGATCGTCAGCGTTCGTTTTTGCATCAGGCCGTAATCTCTGGCTCCGTGATGGCCTGCGAGTATCTATTGTTGAATGGTTCCGCTATCGATGCCGTCGATGAATTGGGCTACAGCGCCTTACACATATCAACTGCCAAAGGACACATTGCCCAGGTGTATTTGCTGTTGAAACACAAGGCCGCCTATGACTTGGCCTCGAGTGATGGCAAAAAGGCACTGGACATCGCCGTGGAACAGAAGAACGCGGACATTGTAACGCTGTAAGATTGAAATGAAACATTAAGCAGAATAACTAACTAAAAAAATATTACACATTCTCTCTTAATAGACTTCGCCTAACGCGCTTGAATGACGAGATAGGTCTAAACGATGAGTTCAATGGCGAGGATGAGACCTATAAGGATGTAATGAAAGATTTCTCCAATTTTGCTGCCAGTCAGCCTCGTTTGTTGCGCCAGCGCAATGACTCGAATACCCTAGAATCGCAACGCAGTTCGTTGACAAATTCCGACTAGCAGCGGCAGGAGGGCTCGCCCGGGACGAGCTGACGGTTTACTCGTTATAACAAATATTCCAATGTTTAGCTAGATAGGTCATTCACAAATCGACATTAATCGATTTAATTGTTAAACAATACATTTTTTCGCTGGCATTACGGGAAAAAACAAAAAGAAAACCATTGGCACAGGGACGCCAACTTAAACTATTTCACAATCGCAATCTCAATCATTCGACGGCGCTTTTGATATTAATACGTTGCATTGTATTGCATTTCACACAATTGTATTGATTTAATGTTTTGTTGACGTTTAATTAATTAGTTTAGGCCTACAGTTTAGCGAAAGTGGCTCGTAATCAATATTTATATGAATGTTTATTGTTTAAATGATGTTTAATTATTATTATCCATTGCATATGTTCGTATGTACATCAACAATTTGCCTAACGCGTATTGTACATCTTCGTTATGTGTATTATATTAAACGATATTATTATTATACGTATACTAATACTTTATGTATGTATGTAAAACTAGCTAGCTATCTTATATTATAAATATTACAACATGTTGAAAGTGTTTCTAAATGTTTCCAAATAACTTTTGTTATAAGCCCATGTGTGTGTCTGCTTAAATCCGAATCTAATTGATGCTTGTCTCATCAATCTCTCAAATTGATGGGAAAAATATTAAGGTTTGGTGCCAAAAGTCGAGCGCACTTAAAAAAAATTCGAATAAAGTTGTAAAATGTTAAAGACGTACATATATATATGAAAATCGAAGTATATTTAGAATCATGGTATATAATCTGAAACAACTAAACTATGATAAAACTTAAATGATGGTCGAGATTGAATTTCTGAATTTGGGTTGAATGCAATATACAATAAAACATTTACTATGATGATACCTATTGTTATCTAGGTACAGTTTAAGCAGTTCACTCCATTTTAATATTATTTCCATTGTCCTCCTCCACTGCAGAGTCCCCGTCATAATCCTTAATTTTATGCACATGCTGGACATGTCGCTGCACTGAGCTGCGATCACTGAATTTCTTTCCGCACTCCTTGCAGGCAAACGTGACGCCGGCGTGTGTGACAAGATGTCGACTTAAACCCGAAATATGACTGAATCCGCGGTGGCATATGTGACACTTGTGCGTCTGTACAGGCTGCAATGTGTGCATCCGATTGATATGCTGTGTAAGGTTGTTCTTCTGCGCAAAGTAGACACTGCAGTGCGGACATTGATGGCGTTTCAATCCCGTATGGGTGTCACTGTGTCGCTTAAGTACTTCGCGCTGTGAAAATGCCAAACCACATTCTTCACACTTATACGGTTTGAGTCCTGTATGGGTGACCATATGACGCTTTAGCGAACTGGCGCACGACAGTTGCATTTGGCAAACAGGACATGTAAATGATCCACCTGAACCATTCTTCATAGTCTTCATATGCGTGTTCGTGTGCCTTGCCAGTTGTTTTTCGGTGGCAAAGGCAACCGGACACAAGGTACATGGAAAGGATTTCAGGGTGTCAGTGTGGCGACCAGCTTTCGGTTGCGGGTTCCTTGGTGATTCCTTCACTACGAAATCTTTTCTTTGATTTTTGCCAGAAGTCACCTTATCGTTTGACTAAATAAAGAACATTTTACTTAACATTTCATTTAGGAAAGACTATGCCGACACTTACCAATATTATGACATTGTCTTTAAGCTCAAAGAGTGGCTGATCCTCGTTATCCACATTACCATCTAGATCAAATACCATCACATCTGTCATGTCGTCAGATTTGCTGTCATGAAACGATATTTCTCCATTGTCCCGAACTAGAAATAGGGAAAAGAAAAGTTATTATAAGAACTATTGCATTAGTTATAATACTTACTATTGTATGATGTTATGTTCTTATCCTGGTACGATTCTGAGGACGAAGGAGCCGTCTGGCTCGCCTTTGATCCCGCGTTTATAATATAGATCTCTCCATTTTCTGTAGTTACCAAGTCGCCATCGGAAACCATTTGCAGGCTAGCCACACTCTCGGCCGTCTCCGCTGGCGACATGTCGTTCTCAACGTCTTCCCCCGAAAGTGGATTTTTGACAGAACTATCTAGCGAGTAGTCATCCTCCATTGTTTCTGCATTTGATCGACGTTTCTTTTGTTGTATAATCGGGGACGTGATACGTGATCGTTTTCGTGCATAACGTTTTTCTGCAGATGTCTGTTGTATTGGTTGTGGGCATACAGCTTCAACTTCTATTGACCCAACGACTGACTGATTTCTTTCATTCATTTTTCTTAAAGGGTCATCTCCAGGACCCCAAAGAACAGCTTTCTTTTCGCCTAGGAAAATTTCAAGTTCACCCAAAAGCTTGCCCAGCTGTTGCTTTCGACACTCCTCCTGCACTTCGCCATGCAATTGCTGCCGTACACTATCCCGTACCTCATCCTCGATTTCTTTGCGCACTTCAGTACGCAGTTCCTCACGAATGGATTCAATACGGTTAAGCAACTCTTTCTCTTGTTCTTCCTTGAACTTTTCCCGCCATTTTCGTGGCTCCTCTTCACGTTGTTTTTCCAGTTTATTTATAAAGTCAATGGATTCCTCAAATTCCAGCTCATCTTCCTCCGAATCGTTATCCTCCGATTTGGAAAACACGCGGCTTTTTTTACCCATGCTCACAAGGCGAATGTGTTTACGTAGTTTTTTATCAGCATTCTGACTTCGCTGGCGAAAGAGAAAGGATTTTTCCAATTGATATCGACAGTCGCCGCAAATCTTCTTGGGCAGACCATCCGATGACTTTGCCTCCACAGAGAGGCAAGCCATCAAGCGCATCGGAATGGACAACATTGAATCGTCCTCGTCGAAAATTGCATACGCATCTTTGCATTCTTTTAAGCAAAGGCGGCACCACGTTTCCACATCTGGATATATTTCTTTAATACTCGGCATTATGTATTCAGGATCAGAATTAGCAAAACAAAACAGACGCCACAACTTGTAGTTTTCTAAATACGTTCTATTGCATTGAACTACTTCAGTTCGCGATGAACTGGTTCGCGGCCCGCGAACATCTGTGAACTTCGTGACTGTACGTTCATTTCTTTAGTTCAGAAAAACGCAGTGTTGCAAAATATTGAATCCAGTGTTCATAAGAATAAAATTACATATATTGCGCATAATTTAAATTTATTCAAAAAAAATTTCTTAGCATGCTATTAGTTCAATAGAAAATATTAAATTCAACTACTATTTAGACACTGAACCAGGCAAGTTCTTAGACCCGCGTAGACGACAACGAAAACAATTTGTATTTGGCACATTCGTTTTACTTCGCCTTTTTCTAGAAATTTTTGTCGTTTTAGATCTTTCAGGTTTAGAGATTTTCGAAGAGGGGGACGCGATGGGCTTCTGAACGTCCGTTTTACTTGTAGTAGTAGTGGTTTTCTTAGTCAGGAACCTTGTAAACAAATCATCATCACGCAAA
Organism: Zaprionus kolodkinae; assembly: GCA_018901885.1. NCBI lineage: Eukaryota > Metazoa > Arthropoda > Insecta > Diptera > Drosophilidae > Zaprionus > Zaprionus kolodkinae. The sequence continues at coordinate 4,907,073 of JAEIFM010000498.1, forward strand.
TTATTAAGCTGGGTATTTTCCATATTAATTTCGACCATTGGCACGGGCGCAGCTGGAGTTGGTAAAGTGCCCACAGGCTCAGTCATTTCGGTTGCATTGAGTTCGGAATCTTCTTCTGTATAAATGTAATTTGATTAATTATAAATTCTGCTTATAGATTAGTTGCGCCACTTGCTTACCAGTCATTTCGAGCACCATTATTCCATCGGTGCTGATATTATTTGCTGCAGTTTCTTCCACAATCGTAGCATCTTCATTTCTATAGAATCGCTGACCATCAAATGTGGATACACTTTCTTCCTCAGCATTTTCAGAGTCCGAGATGAATCCTTCAGAGCCGTATGCTTGGCCAAAGGTGGCTTCATCTCGCTTCTTTATGAAAAATGTTTCCAGTTCGTAGAAAAGGTCGTCTAACACTTTGACACGACATTCCTTTCGGGCCTGTGCCAGAAGCATTCCTTCGACCTCACTCCGCACCTCCTGTTCAATCTCTTCGCGCACCTGTTGCTGGCACAGGCCAAGTAACTCCTTTTTGTAGGCATCTAATTCACTGCGAATCAATTTCGCAGCTTCTTCCCGCCAATGAGCATTGTTTTCCGAGCACATGTTTGGCGAACAATTAGCCACATCCTGCAGATACATTGCATCCTCAGTGCCGCATTCTAATAGTTTTGTTGTCATGGAATCAGCATTGCTTCCGAGGCTCTTTAAATAACGCAATCGCCGATCGGCAGCATTGCAGCGTTTTCGAAAATAGTAAAATTCCTCCAGACGCAGACGACACGTATGACAAATCAGCTGTGGTAGTCCGTCATCGGGATCGAATTCAAGACCTGTGCAGGTCATAATTCGTGCGGCCACTTGACCATTTGAGATTACAAAATTTGCATCTTTTGACAGACACAAGCGACAAAGAGTTAACATTATTCTTTATAAATAGATCACAGTCATAACAAATTACACGGACGCAATTAAAATAATAACATACAACAGAAAAAGGACGCCAGCAACTGTGTGACCATTTAGTGCACTTATAAAAATACCAGCAGAAAATACCAATGTCATCGTTATTGGTATTTTACGTAAAAGATTTCGATAAATTTGTAAAAGTATTTTACAGTACTGCACTGTACGTTTGCCTAGTTTGAATCTATTGGTTTGAAACTCAACTAAAACATTTATCGAAGGATATCGATAAGAAAAACAGCAAACAAATTCGTTAAAAGTTTAAAATAAATAAATAATAATAATAAAAATAAACAAATGCAACAGTCTCTGCATCGTTTAGAATTTCGATTGAACTACTCTTAAGTAGTATCAAAAAATATGCACCCAATTCAGAACCCAAACACAATTCCAGAAAAAAAAACCATTTGTATTTATCAAACAATTTTGTTATAATTCATTAAATATTAAGTATAAATATGAAGTTAACTATCAAGTATTATATACACAATTACAATATAATATTCAGTCACTATAATGCTTCCTATATATACACAATGAAATACAATACAATATATATAAACGATAAATCTATATATATTCATGGTATATCCAGCGCACTAGCTCGTGTGCACCTCAATAAATACATATGCATTAAATTTTTTATTAAATATACAACAGTCGTCGTTTGTCGCAGGGATTGCCTACTTACAGCTAAAATTTAAATTGATCAATATTTGTTTTGCGCATTTCGTGGTAAATAAATAGTATCTAGTATCAATCTGTAGCGTATTAAGCATAATTAACATTGGAATATGATTATTTCTTTTTTTTTTAGGCAAATACAAATACATATACATATATAACTACACAATATATATTACAATTAGCTTTCGTTTATCGCGGAACGTTGTGGATTGGGGGTAGCGTGTGTGCTCTCTCTATCTATATTTTTCGCTCTCTCTGTCTCTCGCTCTCTCTCTCTCTCTCTCTCGCTCTACTCATGACGCCAACTCTTGGGCAGCACATAATCCTTGATCTTGTACAGCGCATTCGCATACCAATGCAATCCATTCTGTTGCTGAGCTGTGGCATCCTTCGGATTCGACGCATTGCTCGAGCGCAGCTGTCCCTTTGCCGGCACAAGGGATTGCAGTGAGTACCACAGCCGCATGGGCGCTAGGCCCCAGTGCGCCAGAGATTGGCTACTGATGACAGCATAACAGGAGGCTGCGACCGAATTGACCACAATTGTGCCCTCTCTGGTCAGTGGCGCCACCACGCCACGTTGCTGTACACTGCTCACGCGCAACACACGCTGTGGACGCATCTCACCGCTGGCATCATGGACCAGCACATAGTTCTGCTCCTCAATGCGATCGGCAAAGATGAAATCCAATTGCTGGCGCTCCGGTTGCCACACTGTGATCAGATGCGCTGGCGTCACAGTCAGCACAGCGCCACCATCTGTATGCAGCTGGACAAATGTCTCCATCTGGTCTAGATTGCGATCCATGAAGAGTATCACTTCGCTATACACCGCCCGTCCGTTGCTGTCCATGCTCAGCACACGATCACCGATCGCCAGCTTACTCAGCTCCTTGCGTGCGCCGCTCTCCAGCTGCGCCGTGCTCTCCGGCGTGAAGCAACCATGCACATGCGATATCGAAGGCGAGGAATCTGCAATGGGAAGAGGCGAAAGAGGCGAGAGATTAGTTACAAGTCAGAGAAAAGGCTGCAGCAGGAGTGGGAGTAGGAGCAGGAGGTAGAGTAGGATGATCGCGGCCAGGTAATGGCATTAGTGCGCCTAATCTAATTTGGCGTTAATAATGCCCGACCCCGACACCGAGCCCGAGCCTGAGACCGCCCAACCACAAGTCAAAAAGGTTTTCACAGTTAGACGGAGAGAGAGAGCGAGCGAGAGCGAGGGAACCCTAACCCAAAGCCGGGCCCAGGAACAATGGCAACTGCCTTTTGCGGCTTTCAAACAAAAACCGCCGCCAAACTGCACGACGAGAAGGCAGCGCAATGTGATCTGCTCAAGCGATAGCTGTGCGTATCAATAACAAGCCCAAAGCAGAGGAAGGAGCAGGGGCAGGAGCAGAAGCAGGAGCAGGGGTATGTTTTTGTTTGCCAGTTGAACAAAATTGTGATCTTGTTTTCGCAGCCAGATTAGCCGCCCAGGGATCAGCCCGTCGAGCAACTCGAGCTCGAGCCAAAGCGGCTTAGCTCGGTGTGTGTGCCAAAAAGGGATGCCTGGACAGGATCGGGGCAGCAGGTAGCAGCAGCCAACTAACAAGATCCTGCATGCAACCTGTGCGCAATTACAAAACATGTTGCAACCCACAGCAGCAGCAGCAGCAACATTCATTTATCATCATTAATCGATATCGAGTTACGGACAGATCCTGCGCCTGGGCCACCCAAGCAGCTGCTGCTGCTCCAGAACTTTCTTCACACCTGAAGCGCCTGCGCCCAGCTACAAATTCCAACTTGAATTCCAAATTAAAAACCAAAATTCCAAAGCGCAATCGAGTGCTAACCGTGTGCGCTTTATTTTAATGAGTCGACCATAAAAGTTGCCTTTGTTGTTGTGGTTGCTGCTGCTGCTGCGGTTGAAATTCCAATGAAAATGCACCTTCCACATTTCCATTTCCATTGATGCAGAAGGGAGAAGAGAGACAAGTGTGTGTGTGTGTGTGGAAACAATAAAAATCGGATTAAAGACAAGACAGACGCGCGGTCCATAAAGCGGGCCATAATCGATGCTCGGACGGGAGCAGCCGCCGCTGCCGCCGCCGCCTGCGCTGGAGGAGGAAGTAGCGTGGCATGTAACAAGCTGAACCGAATTTGGTGTGAAACCAAACCAAAAACAAAAATAAAGGGGAAAAAATGAGACAGAAACAAGAGACGCGAACCGTGTGTAGATCTTGAGAACTCTCCAGGAGAAACAAGAAACGAGAAAAATGTAGCTGAGGCAGGGGCACGGTCAGCAGAGGCAGAGGCAGAAGGGGAGGGGAGATACGCTTGATGTCGGTGAGTGGAAAGTGAAGAACTTGAAGGGTCATAAATTAATAAACCATTAAAGTGGTTAAAATTATCGTTATTTTATCTTTGTTGTGGAAGACTAAACTGATAAATTATTACAAAACAGAGGACAGCCGCACACGGCGACGGGCAGCGAGAGAGAGAGAAGGAGAGACAGAGAGAGAGAGAGAGAGAGGAATAGAGAGCGAGAGGCAGCCCAGCTAGTTGTGGTGACTGATCGCTTGGACAGCATTAACATGGAACATGCACACGACGGCGGCGGCACACACGGCGCAACAACGCGCTTTGGGGCCTTTTAATGCGCGTGAGCGCGCGCGCGACAGCAACACTAACAACAACAGCAGCAACATGACAACGACAGCAGCAGCGGCAGCAGCAGCAGCGGGCAGAGATTCGAGTCGCAAGAGTGAAAAAAAAATTAGTGTCGACAAAAAGGTTTACAGCCATTACTCTTCGTTGTTGCCGCTGCTGCTGCCGTCGCTGCTGTTTAGGCCGCAAACAAAAGACTTAGGCAACGAACTGTTGCGCTGTGCCAAAACTGTCATAAGCGTGTGTGTGTGTGTGTGTGTGTGTGTCGTATCAGCAAATCAATCGAAACAGCAACATGTGGCAACAGTTGCTGCGCCTCCAGCGCTGCCATTTGACACTGGCGGCGCACAGGACCACACGCAGCCACAGGCGGTCACTTCTGCTCGTTCTCGTTCTTGGTGTCGGCTGCGACCTTTGATACTGGACCCACAATTGATACTAACCCAATGACAGGCAGATCCTTGTGCCAGTGTGACCTGTGACCTCGTCGGCGGCCTCTTTCAAGCGCAATTAGTTTCAATGACAACGTGGACAGGCAAGGACACTCTCGGCTCTCGACACTCGGTGTTGCTTTTGATCTCGAACTCAAGTCAAAATATTGTGATGTCCAGCCTCGTGTGTGGCTGCTACTACCCCTCTCCCTCTCCCTCTCCCTGCCCCTGCCCCGCATCTGCCCCTGCTGCTTCTTCCTGCGCATTTGCTCTTTTTTTTTTGTTTGTGTGGGAAAGTTGAGAAAATCTGGCTACAATGTCAGCGTAAATCACGTTGCCGCAATGCTGCAATTATTAGTTGCAGTTCCCCTCCCTCCCTGCCTTTTCCCCCGCTCCTTCTCTCTCTCTCTCTCTCTTTCGCTGCCTGCGCGAAAACTTAATTGTTTTGGCCTTTTTTCGTTGGTCGACTGCATTTTCTTGCTCTCTCTCGCCCAGTTGGCGTCTCTTCTGGCAGTTTCGTTATGTTTCGGGGAAAACTGGTTGCCTGCCATAATGGCAGCAACAAATACACACACACACACACTCGCACACTAGCCACAACTTGTTGGCCGTTTCAGTTTTTCAATTAGGCCCGCGCGCAGGTTTTAACTCGGCATTTAATTCATCTCCGCTCGCTGCGGTGCGGCCTGAGAAACGCTTTGGGTGTCGTATCATCAATTCGTTTAATTTGACAGGCGCAAACCTAAACATGTCAAAACAACAACAACAACAACAACGGCAGCACGAACAAGCAGAAGAAAGACAGGGAAGAACAACGGCAACAGGCAGCGGCAACGCGACTCGACTCAACTCGAGCCCGTTGCCAGTTTTGCTGCATGGACTGGACGCGGTTTTCTGGCCGGTTTCGACATTGTTGCGGTTGTCTTTTCTTTTTTTTTTTTTTTTTGCTCTGTTGGGGGGGAACTGCAGCTTGGCTAATTTGACTGGGCTGCGAAATTTGCCAACGCCTGTCAGCTTAGCCACGTCTCTCCCAGCTGCCTCCCTGCCGGCTGGCAACGTTGTAAGTTGGGGAACATGTGAAATTACGCTTGTTAGTGTCACTTCTGGCTAACTGGCCATTGGCAACTTACAAGCAACAAGCAGGAATATATATATATATATATATATATATGAGATGAATCTTACCTGATTTCACGGAGCAATAGATGTGCCGGCGACTCACATAGGATACCCAATCGAAGCCAGCCTCGACAGCGAGCCGGGCGAGCATTCCGTATTTGGATTGATCGCGATCGGATGTGGCAATCGTTACGGCGCGTCCCTCATAGTGCAACGATTCCTTACCATGCTGATTGTCCTCGTCCCAGCTCTCGGTGACCAGCAGACGAATGCTGGGCCACTCGTTCATCACGGAGTAGGCGAGCATGTTCAGTTTCTCCTTGCAGCGCTGCAAGTACCCAAAAAAGAAGAGAGAAAAGAAAATCGATTAAATTAACGATATTTTTTGTAATAAGCAGCAGAGCAGCGCCCCCTTCCCCTTCCCACAAAAAAAACGCCATATTTAACACACAAGCAGAGGGAGAGCAAGAGAGAGAGAGAGCGCGAAAGAGAGCGCCTGCCCGCACGCAATGAACACGTTCACGCGCTGCAGAGAGAGAGCGTGCGTGCAAGCGAGACAGCGCAACAGCTGTGTGTGTGCGTGTGTGTGTGTGTGCGAGTGTGTGCGAGAGAGGCGTGGTATTTAGGCATTCATTTCGTGCTGCCCAAAAGGGACCGAGCCACGCGAGAGAGAGAGAGAGAGAGCGAGCGAGAGAGAGAGAGCGCGCGCGCGTTCATTTCGCCGCGCAAGACGAAAGACTTAGGCAACGAACTTCGGGCCAAGCTAGCGATCCTTTGAACCTGTTGCGACGCGCAACCTCAACAAATAAATGATTTCGATTATTTTTCTTTTCTTAGTCTGTTACTTCTGCTTCTTCTTCCTCATCATCATCTTGTTGTGTTTTTTTTTTATTTTATTGTTACCCTATTTGCTTTTTCCTTTCAGGCAAAGGCTTAGTTCGGCTTGGTTTGCTACGTTTTTTTTTCGGTTATTTGCCCATGCACAGTTCAAACACTGACCCACAGGTCTCTCTCCATGTGTGTGTGTGTGAGTGTGTGTAAATATTAAAGATTAGACATTGTCTGACCTTTCTTTTCCAGTGTTTTTTCTCAAGTCTTGTTTGCCCAATGCGGTGGAGGCTGCTCAAGAAATACTCATGATGCTGTCTGCCATATAAGGGGTATATACATTTAGATATTTACGTGTATGTGTGTGTGTAGGTAGTTAGGTGTTTTCCCTTTTTTGTCGGCCGCTTTTAACGCTTGCATACAAAAAAGAAAACAAAAAAAAACGAATAACGACGCGAAATCAAAAAAAGAAAAAAAAGGAAAAGCAAAAGGATTCGAAGGCAATGCAAATATTGGATATTTCAAAAGACAACAAGCCGAAAAAAAAACGAACTGAGATGAAAATGTTGACAGAGTCTGAGTGCGAGTGTGTGTGTGTGTGTGCAAGTGTGTGTGTGTGTGTGTGCATGACGCGCAATCGCCAGCCACAAAATCAATTATCAACGGATCGAGGCGGGCCAAATTCAGACGCAGGCAGCAGGCGGTAGGTAACCCACAACAACAGCCTCTATATCTCTCTCTGTGTGTGTGTGTGTGTGTGTGCGTGTGTGTACAAACATTTGGCAGGCACTGTTCTAGCATGGCGTAAAATCAATTTCGCACATCCTTTTTAACAAGCCACAAAATCGCATCGCATCGCATTTGAAATCTTTTTTTTTGTTTTGTTTTGTTTTGATTTTGGGTGCGCCGCATTGTTTGCTGTTTCTGCCTCTTCTTCTTCTTGCTCTCCCCCCCTCCTCTTTGTTTATTTGTTTGGCAAGCAAATCGGTTTTTAATTTGTCACACTGCTTGCCTCGCTGTGGCGAATTGGACAGCGCAGGTTGCAGCCAGCCGGCAGCAGCAGCGCAACATTCCGAGAAGAGTTCAATGAGATTTGCATGTGTGTAGAGCGCAGGGGGGGGGAAGGGGAGACATATAGAGAGAGGAGTATATAACACATATATATATAGCTGGCTGCGCTTGCTTTATTAAAAGGCTTAACGAGTCGCTCGGCTCAGGCTGCTAATGAGCGCAAAAGCGTAACAAGCCAAACAAACCAAACCAAGCAGGAGAAGGCAGATGAGGATGAGGATGAGGAGGCACAACTGGCACATCTTTGTCTTAAGCAGCGATGCCAACGATGTTTACCCAACATGCTAATGCATTGAGCGGGCAACGCTGCGCACAAACAACGCGAGTGGGCCCCAGCCAACGATCCCGATCCCAAAGCCAAGTGCCAAGTGCCAAGTGCTGTCTATAGAGGGAAAAATGCCGACGGGTGCGTAAGGTAAACATTTGAGAGATCTCCGCCTGCGCGGCGGCGGCAACTGCATCGTAGTCGTCGTCGGCGGCCCAAAAAGATGGCTAAATAATGTGTTTGTACTGTTGGCCGTTAGACAACTGGCTGGCCAGGTGTAAATAGGCTTGGATGCAGTGCGGCAAAAAAAAAAAAAAAAGCTGTTGCATTAATTAGACATTAAACAAGGTGTGAACTTTGCCAGCTACACATAGGGCCAGCGCGCAGGCCACGCCCCATGCATGCTCGATGCATTTGTTTACACTTCGCATGCCAGCTCAAGTTTTTGGGCAACGGCAAATCAACGGAGGAGAAGCAGCAGCCTGGAGGATTTGCTAGCCATCTCTGATGCGTTTTTAATTGCCCAACTGGCTGGGCAGTTTTATTGATTTAAATCGTGCAGCTCCAGCTGCCAATTTGTGGCGCCTAATGGGCTGCATTTAGTCGCCAACTGCGCGTTGCAGGCAGAGCTGGCCAAATTACCTGCTGCTCATCATCATTAGCGGAGGCAGGAGAGGAGGCAGCAGAGGAGCAGCGGAGCAGAGGATCGGAGCAGAGGGCGCTTAGTTACAGCTGCTATTAGTGGCTTTGTTTGTTTTTGCCCGTTTCGAATTTCGCCCGGACAAACGATTAGGAAACGACACAATTTAACGACATAATTCAAGAGCTCGGAGATCGGGTTACCCAGGCGAAATCACAGTCACAACGTTTCACCCCTTTTGCTGCTGCTGTTGCTGGCGCACGTGTGGTAAGCAGATATGGCCATATCCTTTTCTGATTGCCATCGAGAGGAAGCGAAAACTTACAACTGAGAGGAAGCGCAGGTCGCGACCCTGCCAGCCAGCCAGCCAGCCAGCCGGGCACCCTGTACAGAATATGTGTAGCTCACCCTGCTCCCCTGCTCCCCTGCTCACCCTGCTCCCCTTCCCTGCCTTGCCCTACTCCCTGTGTATATGTGTCAACAGTCGAGGCACTTGAGCGTGCGCCTTAGCTGGATGCGGCGTTGCCTGCGCCACTTACAGCCAACTTAAGTTGCTTTTGTCAAATCAATCAGCGCAGCTCCCGCTCTCGCTCCCCTCTCCCTCCCCCCTAGGTATGCGCTGTGTGTGGGCTCCACTCGAGTGCAGATTTCCTCACTTAATTGGCCACAGTAGCTACAGCAGCCGCCAGCTGCTGTACACGGCTGCATCTGATTGATTCAAGTGTGTGAGAGGTGTAGGGTATGCAGGGTGAGGTGTATACCTAGCAGATGGGGCGTGTAGGAGGTGTTGAACCGATGGGAAGGGGTAATTCGATTTGAAAATGGAGGCTGCAGTAGAGAACTCTACAAAGATGGAAACTAACAGCTGGAGAGGCTGCTGGCCCTTGCCTAGAAGATCTTCTACAATATATAGAGAATAATTATGAAGTGAAAAAAAAATTAAGGAAAAAGTAGAAAAATTATTTTGAAGGGCGGTACTAGATATAGTATATGGTATATTATATATTAATCTCAGATACGACAAATATTTCCATCTGCAGTAATAAATCGAAGTCGATAAAAAAAAGTGCACTAATTGCAATCGATAGGCAATTAATTTAACAAATAAATAGTACATCTATATAATTTATTGCAATCAATTTGCAATTAAATTAAACAAATAAATAGTTCATCTATATAATTTATGAATTTTCTTAAGATCTCAAATTAGTTCCTGCCAATGTCATGGCCATATTTGTCAGAGATGTCTATGGACTTTATGAGTTCGAGAGATTTGTATATTTTGTTTATTTTTTGTGTTGCGAATAAATATACGCGGGCCGCTTGCGCATTCGATTTGTTTGTATATTTAGTTTCCATTAGAAAATGCCATTTATCACTTTATGCCTTCTCCTCGGTTTTCCCTTGCCTCTCTTTCTGCTTTTTTATTGTGCCTCTTCTTATGCCTTTTTTTTTGTTTTGTTTATTGTCACATTGTTTATTGCTGTGCGCGGCGCAATTATTGCAATTTGCTTCTACTTCGTTTTCGATATGTGAAAAAACTTCGATAACGATTTCGATTGTGCCTCGATTTGTTTACGTATACGCAATGCGGGCTAAAAGGGAGGCAGGCGAGAGTTTGCACATTTCATTCTCAGTCGTGTTTGTTATTGTTGTTGCTTTTGTTGCTTTTGTTGCTGCTTTTGTTGCTGCCTCAATACAAATTGATACTCATTAAATTATGCAGAGCAGCCCAGTGAGATGTGTCCCCTTTATGGCTTATTGGATTAATG